>JADDOH010002733.1:0-32563 GCA_016648135.1 Agrypnia vestita
ATATATATATATATATAATACGAAATAAATAAATGAAATAAAGAGAAACACACAAATATCAAATAATAAAACTGAAAAATTAAATGCTGGAACCTGGATTTATTTATTTCGTATTAAATATTACGGGACTCGTTCCTTAAATAAATGAAAAAATATGTTTAATAATATATATACTCTATTTGCAGTTTAGCAAAGAATACTTCCATTGTTCGGAAATCGAAGACTAGCGAGAAGACGTCAAAGCTTCGTTTGATATTCTCGTAAACAGTCGATTACTTCCCGAACAAAAATGGAATAATATAAATAAGTGAATTAATAATTCAAAGAGAAACATATAACTATCAAATATTGACGACTTGTTAAGTCGCTGGGATAGTGAAATTGGTAACACGCTGTGCGCGAAACACAGAGGTCCGTGGTTCTAATCCAGGTTCCAGCATTTAATTTTTCAGTTTTATTATTTGATATTTGTGTGTTTCTCTTTATTTCATTTATTTATTTCGTATGAAATATTACGGGACTCGTTCCTTAAATAAATGAAAAAATATGTTTAATAATATATATGTATATACATACAGTCTGTCAATAAAGTCTTGATCGTGGGTAAACTGAGAAACAAAAATTTATTTTACTGGCAATACTAGCAGTTCCGTCATTCTTGTCATTTTCTTGTGTTGTTTTGGTTTGAGGTTAGTTTGGGTTTGTTTAAGAAGTGGTGGATTCTTTGTTTTTAATATTTTTTAACGTTTAAAGACTTTAAAAACAATAATATGAGTAAAACAATTCGTAGTGAATCTAGGCGGATAATTTTTAGTGTGTATACGCAGTGTTTGGCGGAGTCTGAAGCCGGAAAGCTATCATGTGATATCAATAATGTTTTCGAGCGAACTTCTCAAATGACTGGTAAGTACTGTGTTCATTATACTTTAAAATGGTTTTTCTTGATTAATTTTAACATTTAAATGTATAACAAGTCTATTAGACTACATTCTAGGGTATTTAATTTGTTTCGAATGTATCTAAATGACAGATGACAGATTGTAGTGACGGTCAAGGAACAAAACACGGTAAGCGCCATTTAGGTTAGACGAAGCGTATCACTACTACGACATAATATTACTTTTCAATTTTCTCCTTTTTTCATATTTAATATACTTAAAATACAAAAATATATTGCCGAACATTAGCATCAGCTCATTGGGAGTGTGATAAGTAGCTAAACTGAGTAACTCTGAAACTGATTCTAGAAAAATAAATTAATGTGTTGCTCATGAATTTCAATGTTTTTTTTTTTCAGGCACATCCGTGAGTTCTGTAAGAAGAATTGTCAAGGAGGGAAATTCAACCGGAGGCAAATTTACAATTTGGGCACTTATCAAAAGGAAAGTAGCTCAAAAAAATGTTGGAGGACAAAATATTGTTAACTTAACAATCGAATCATTTGACAGTATTAGGACCGATGATTGGAAAAACTGCTGCCAACATGTTGAAAAAGTCGAAAAGGAATATTATGACCGTGGTTTCACACTTTACGAAAATATGGATGATCTTGTAATGCTAGTAAATAATGACAGTGACTCCGAATCAGATATTTCTGGCGTCGAATATATTGACTCTTCTGATCAAGAGACTTTTCAAGATATAGAATATTTAGATTCCGATTATGATTAGGTGGTAGTTGAGTATTTCTTTTTTTTTTAATTTTTCAATAACCATTAAAATATTTTTCTATACTATGTTTTTTTTAACTTAATTGATTTTATTAAATACTTTTATATTACAATAATTATGTCTTTTTTATTTTTCCCTTAATCAATTTATTTCAATTAATTATATTATATAAAATCACACCAGATGACATGACCGCAGTCGGATACAGACAGCCATACTAGTGTATGTTCTAATATTTATAATTTGATGGAGGTTTTTTATGTCTGGTAGTAAAAATAAGTAAAGTATGTAACACTTTTGTGTCTTATAGGTTGATAAAAAATCATTTTGAAGGAACAAAAAAATAATTACGAAAAAAATTTCGCTTACAGTGTTTTGCTTTAACACAGTTAATCTTTAAATAGTGTTACCATGTGAACGATAGCAGCGCCCTCAATTATTTGTCAAGACTTTCTTGACAGACTGTATATATATATGTTCTGAGAACACAATGGCTGGATTTGTCCACTACGGGATTATTATTTAATTAAGATGAATTATATTATGAATGATACCTCTATATAAAAATATAGAGGTACTATTATCAGGTGTGAAATCTATGTATACTGTTTCATGAGAAAGGACTACAGATGTCTCTAGCATAGTTCAATCAAATATACGGAATCTTCCCAGAATTGGTTAAAGTTGCATTGTCTAGAGCATTCTTAAGCCAGATTATACAGGTTGTAAGCCCTGGGCCATCGCATAAGAGACTTCCAAACATGTTTCTCATTAATATAATTAATATATAACAAATTATTCTGAAAAATTCAAAATGACATAGTCTCGTAGATACTGTCCCGCAAAGGTCTCCGTGACGTGCGCAGCGGGTGGAAATAATAATAATAATAATTTCATGTTTAATGATATGTCTATGCTATAGCATATTAAATAAAATTGTGCAATTAAAAGCCGCTTGTAAATAATTTTCATTCCATTTTTTCCTAAAAAATCTAACCTAAAAATGAATAATACGAAAACGGCGCATTTGATAAAAAAAATCGTATACTACATTGTAGAAAATAAATATTATAAGTAAGATGTGTACCAAATTTTAATAAAATATACCGAATATTTTTTATAGTCTGTCACAATTCCGAAAAAAGGAGCTTAGAGAAAAACACAAAAGAATAATAATACTCGTTTAAATGTAACGTTCACCATTTCCACCCTTGATAGAATACCACAACAATAAAATTTTTGGAAGTTGTGTAGGTATATTTTTAAGTTTTACAACCCGTTTCACATATGTGTTGTAATTATCATTTAGCGCACCGGCGTCCAAAGCTTTTTCATTCCCTTAATCAAATACAGATGTCATTCATGAGGTATCTATATTTTTTGATTGGAATTTTTAAAGCAATATCAATGAGATTCTTCCGAATTATTAACATTACACTAGAATACGCCTGAAATATTATTTCAAATTTTAATCCCCTTTTAGACCAGTTTTTTATATTCGTATTCATTATTGATTAACGATGTCCCCTGGGATTAAAATCCAGTGCTGTATTCTTTGAAAAATGTGAACAAACTCAAAATAATCCGATTACTCCTACCAATCCTCTTCCACAGTCAGTCCCTTCCAGCGCCGGCCCGGCGTGGTAGTATCCGCTCCTGTGCGGGGTCTTGCAGTCCAGCTGCTTGCAGATGCCCGCGAGGCTCCCCCCCGCCAGACTGGCCCTGGCGTCCTTGTCCCTCAGGAGCACCTCGCACTGGCGCTTGGCTCCCCACCTTTGGCCTGGAGCATCCCCGAACTGGTTGTGATCCAACTCTTTGGGATGTTTTCCAGGCTTGTCCAAAAGGCATTTGTATGACCTGCAAATAAATACATTACGATATACGAATGATTTTACTCTCCAAAGTGTTATCTTAATTTATTATAAACCGGAAAATTTGTCCGAGACAGCAAAACATCTTGAAGGTTGCGCTCTGGCGTCGTGATCGACACAGATTATTCTGTCTGGAAATTATAGGCCAACACGACTATTTTCAGCTCGCAAAGTCACTTTAATACATCGAATGAACTCTCAAAAAATAATAAGATATTTTGTTTGTTCCATATTTTTCTACAAAAAAGAGATCTCGAAAAAATTTTCAACAAAAAATTTGATTTGTTTCGGCTATTTTCCTTCTAGCAAGCATACATTTTTTCAGCGTACAAGAATCCAAATCTCGGGCGAAGCGGTGTCGTAAAGCCTTATATCTAACTTCTTCTTCAAATGTAGCAAATTTATTTTGTGGTAACATAATTATAATTAATATAAATTAACTTTGTTTAAACCACTTATTTATTGAAAAAAATCAACATGTTTCAAAGCCAATGGCTTCTTCATCAGGAAAACAAAAATAATTGAATATTATAAATAATCAGGTCCTTTTTGCAAATAGTTATCTTTTAAATTTATTTTCATATTAATTAGGTACTTTATATTATTATTTTCCATATATAACTTTTCCTTATATCTAAGTTTATAATTGAAATAACTTATAATAGTCAAAGCATGTGTGAATACTTCTGAGTAATATAATGTAATATTGAAAGGTCGGTTTTAGAAATTGCTGACGTCAAAGAAAAAATATGTATTTTTGTTAAAAATATGCATATAATATTTTCCCTATTAGGTACCTAAGAATCCCAATTATAATAATTTCATCTATTATCTGTCCGTCCGACCATCCATCGTAACTTCGTGTAAGGTCCTCAATTTCTTGATAATAATTTTTTATTTCTTTATAATACCTAATTTTTTTATTTTTTGTATGTACCTTCTTTATAGTACATTTTTTTCTTTTATATATATATATATATAAATAAATAAATTGTTCCTTAGGAACCGACATGTAAAAGTACCGTCATTTTTGATGGGTTACAGCTAGTATAAATCATAATTATCATACCCGAGCTTAGCCATGACGTCAGAACTACATTTAGACCAGACAGTTTCTCCATTTGTTCCCCTCGACGGAGACATGATATAACCATCTTTCGGACAAGAATTTCCGCTGCTGTCGTGGTGCATGCCCAGACTACAAACATAAAAAAAATTAAAACAATTTTTGAAATGTGCCAAAATAATAAGGAATGTTACCTCCATAAAAATCTCAATCTCACTTGTGTCCAATTTCATGCGCTAATATGAAAACAGACGTGAACCCGGCAGAAGGGTAGGGTTTCCCGAAAGCGTTGGTGGTCCCCAGTTCAGCTATCACGCAGGCGTACTCGTCGATGCACACGCCGCCCACTGTGGCCAGGCCCATCGTCACACCACTCTTCCTGCCATTCTCCACGGCGTAAAAATCAAGCCTGCAATGAAACGTAAAAGTCAAGCCTGCAATGAAACGTAAATATCAAGCCTGCAATGAAACGTAAAAGTCAAGCCTGCAATGAAACGTAAATATCAAGAATGCAATGAAACGTAAAAGTCAAGCCTGCAGTGAAACGTAAGGATCAAGTCCGCAGTGAAGTTGTTAATAGTATCAAAAAGATCACTCCCGACGTCAAATCATCAACAATGAACCAATAGAAAGTCACGCAATACAAGTACTTAGGAGCATGGGTGAATGAGAATTGGAATCCATCTCAAGAGGCAAAAGCTTGAATAAAGATGGCAAGAAGTGCGTTTCTCAGAATGAGACCGTTATTTTCTCTCCGTGACCTAAGCCATTCTCCGCAAATAATAGACAACTAACACTTCGCTCAGCATCAACATCTAATACAAATAGGTTAGCTGAAGTAAATCGCGTCCACAAAACTAATTTCGGTGATCGTGCTTTCGCGGTGGCTGGACCAAAGTTATGGAACAAACTACCTAACAAACTGAGACAAACTGACAGCTTACCACTGTTCAAAAAACAACTTAAGACGCATTTATTTAGACAATCCTATAAAAACCTATAAAATCTAACCACAACAACGCAAGCTAATGTTTTCCACTCATATTGTGCACTCCGCGAAAACACATAATTCTTTCAGGGACTCACAAACTATTATAGTACTCAATTTTAATTCCACTTCTTGTATGCCACCTAGTGAATAAGTAATAGTAAATAAGTTTTTTCTTTTCTAGCAGTAAGTTGTCTTGTAAGATAATAATTTCTCTATGTAAAGCGCCCTTGAGGTGAGTATTTCGCGAAAACGGCGCTATACAAATTATCCAATTATTATTATTATTATTATTATTATTATTAGAATGCGTTGGTTCGATGTTATGTTTTCGCCATTCTCTTTTATGGGGTGGAGGCATGGACACAAAACCAAGAACTAATCCGCAAAGTCGACGTTTTCGAGATGTGGCTCTATAGACGCATATTGAAAGTTTCCTGGGTGGATAGAGTGACAAATTTTGAAGTCCTCCGGCGTATGGAGTGCTGCGGACTATTACGCGGAGCGGTTGCAACAAGCTCGTGGTCGGGGGGCACCGGTTAAGAATCATTGCTGTAATGAAACGTAAGGATCAAGCCTGTGTGAAATGTAAGAATCGAGCCTTCGAAATTTTTTTTTTGCTTTGCTTTTTAGTATGATCGACGGATCATATATAAGTATGTCGCTTAACATAATTCACACAATTTTCTAGATGTTTCTCGGTAATCGAGTATTTCAGAAAACTTTAGGCTAAGGTTTTCTTTATAACCGGTGTCCGATTGCAATGATATTTTTACTAAAAATCTATAATTTTCTGAAAATTTCCTCATTATTATAATCGTAAATTTAAAATACGGTGATAAATACAAATTGAATATTTGTATGCGCGCAGTTTGCATGTGCAAGGACAAAACCAACAATAGTAGTCATTATCGCTCAACCAATAATAACAAGCCATTGTCATCCAACTGTATGAAGCGAGACTTAATATTTTCATATAATCGGCCGTATTCCGAAAATAGTAATATTGGGATCTTAAGATCTTTATCCTAACATTTAATAGACGAGAATAAAAATAAAATAAAAACGAGCCATAGGTATAGTCCGGAACTTCTTCAACGAATATCTTACCACATCCCAACTCGCAATAACAGACATTCACCTACTTTTCATCTCCCCTTTTGTAAGACCAACTCAAAACAAAACTCCTTTACGTACAGATCCACAAATTCATTTAACACAAACTATCACCACATTGACATTTTCAACTCAACAATAAGAAACATAAAACAAACAATATCTACTATCGCAACTACCGCACCCAAACTAATTCGTACATTATATCTTCCCTTCTACTCCCATCCCTCATTCCCCTCCACCCTCTCCACTCGCTGTTAAAGTAAGTTAAAGTAAATTACTATATTCAGTGGAAAATTTGTAATTGGAATAATTTTAAAAACCATTATTTCATATTTGTTAAGATTGCTGTTTTGCTGTTAATTTTCCCCAAAATAAAATAAATAAATAACTGTATCATTGTGGCTTGAACCTACCGTTCCCTTCATCAAGGGTATAAATAATGTTCCTGTGTACCCACGTATTCACACGCTGAGTGATGGTCTCCCCACGTGACGCCGGATGTTTCATTCACCCAGAAAGAACAAAACAAATGGAGCTATTCAAGAATGCACAATTTAGTCCGCGGGTATTCACGCGGACGCTTCGGAGTCTCAACATGCTTGACGCATACACGAATACTCATTTTATTTGATTGCTAGCAGCCAGCAGTCGGGTATCGCCGATTGCTATAGCCCCTACTATGAGTAGATACTTGTCTGCAATTAATAAAAAAATACTATTTTACTATTCAATACAAGACACAATCGGCCCGATTCTGAAAATAACAATGTCTGGATCTTTAAGATCTTTATCCCAACACTTAAAAGACGATAATAAAAATTAAAAATGTCCAGAGCGGATTTTGTAATTCTACGGCTCAAATACACTGTATTAAAAGATGACATAAGAAAGATTGTTTCGTATTAATTACTTCATCCACAGCGTCCAGGTGAAATACCATGGCTAAACTTGGAATGACCGCGTTCGGCGTTACTGCGTATTCAAATCTTCCCACCTTGACATTTTTTGACAGATACGTCTGGATCTTTAAGATCTTTATCCCAACACTTAATAGACGATAATAAAAATTAAAAATGTCCAGAGCGGATTTTGTAATTCTACGGCTCAAATACACTGTATTAAAAGATGATATAAGAAAGATTGTTTCTTTCAATCGTATTAATTTCTTCATCCACAGCGTCCAGATGAAATATCATGGCTAAACTTGTCATGACCGCGTTCGGCGTTACTGCGTATTCAAATCTTCCCACCTTGACATTTTTTGACAGATACGTCTGGATCTTTAAGATCTTTATCCCAACACTTAATAGACGATAATAAAAATTAAAAATAAACGAGAGATAGCTTTACGTCGGTGTTTGTTTCTATGAGGGAGGAAGAAAGATGTAAATTGTTATGTGTCAAATGTCAAGATGGGAAGATTTGAATACGCGGTAACGCCGAACGTGGTCATGACAAGTTTAGCCATGATATTTCATCTGGACGCTGTGGATGAAGAAATTAATACGATTGAAAGAAACAATCTTTCTTATATCATCTTTTAATACAGTGTATTTGAGCCGTAGAATTACAAAATCCGCTCTGGACATTTTTAATTTTTATTATCGTCTATTAAGTGTTGGGATAAAGATCTTAAAGATCCAGACATTGTTATTTTCAGAATACGGATGAATGCCAGTCGCATTGGGCCGGCTCTGAAGTAAACATCTTACGCTTTTGTGTTTTAACTTGGTGATTAAATTAAAAACCATATAAATTATAATAATTCAAATATGTATTTTTTAATAGGTACTGACGTATTTGGAGCTCAGTGTACGTTGTTATATAATGTGAATTTCATCAAAAAAATATATTATAATACCAGCCAATACTCTTATTTTACAACAGTAATAGGTAAATGAGAGCTGTTTAGAAACGGATTTTCAGTAAAAATACAAAATTCTAGCAATCTGAGAATATACAAAATAATATTTTTTATATAAGTATTTATGATTGTACTTCGTTACTTATACAGAATCCGAAGAAAAAAAAACTGGGTTAATGGCTGAAATTGGTTTAAAAAAAATTAGTACTTACAGTAGAAAATTTACTAAACTATTTAATAATTTTTGAGAGACGTCAATTTCAGAAAATTTGCAAACCTATTAATTAGTGATGCAAGGAATACGAATACGAATACTCGTATTCGCCGAATAGTAGATATTTAATATTTACGGAATATTTGTATTCGCCGAATATCATCACGAATATGAAAAACAAACTATTAATAACTGAACGCAACGCAAAATTACGGATTGGCTATGCACCGTGTACCCGAATACACCTACGCACTCTATTATCGGGGATTTCCCTAACATTGAATGAATGGATTTGTTGAGTTCTCAAGTTGTCAATTGTTACTTGTTTCACAGCATAACATGAGTTCATTCATCTAGTTTCGTTGGGTTATTAATAAAGTTAGGTGCTCATTTCATGTAGTTTTTGTTTTGTAATACGTATTTTTAGTTCCATTTTATTTCCATTGTGTGTAAAAGTGTTAACTCTTATAAAATAATTTAAAATTAAATCTAATAATATGGCCTCTCATAAGCGTGAAAAAAGTGATATTTATTTTCGACCGCTGGGAATGTACAAACGAATAAAAGAAATGTTGTGCTTTCTGAACAAAAATTTGCCGATGGTAAATTTTTAGTAAAAAAAGAAGAGTGGTATATTATTTATTACCTTGTTGAATTATTCGTATTCGTATTTCTATTCGCCGAACAGTAGGCTTAATATTCGTATTCGTTAAGGTAGAATTC
This sequence comes from Agrypnia vestita, assembly GCA_016648135.1. NCBI lineage: Eukaryota > Metazoa > Arthropoda > Insecta > Trichoptera > Phryganeidae > Agrypnia > Agrypnia vestita. Next base: position 9,517 of record JADDOH010002733.1, read on the forward strand.
GTTGCATCACTACTGACACTAAGTGAAATTAACATAATAGTATGTATTTGTGTTAAAAATATGATTTCCATGCACCTTATAGAACATACCGGACCTCGAATTCCAAACAATCTATCACCTTCCTAAAAACAAAGTAGGATCCAGCGACCGGCAGACTTACGTAATAGTATCAAACCTGAAATATTTTCTGTAGATGCACACTATAGTAGGTAAAAATAAAAAAAAAACAATGTCTATTGTAAAAAATAAGAATACATACTTTAACTGCAGTATAAATGTGTCTTAAATATATGCGAGGGGGGATATACTTCTAGCAAAAGTGGTTTTACAAATATGAGTATTTGTTCTGCTTGTTCACTTACCCTGATATGTATAAGGCCATGTCCCAGTGATTGGGGTCCGAGTCTCCGGGAGGGTTGAGTTTCTTCTGATAAGCACAAAAAGAATCCAGCAAAGATCCCCTCTCTCCGTAATAATGGGGTAGGTCCGAAGGCTGCTTCTTCAAGAGGTCCAGCCTCACCAGGGTCAGCTCCACGGGTGTGCCGAGACTGGGGTGGTGGTACAGTGCTTGGACCTGGAAATAAATACCTGGCATATGCTAGTTTGGGTTGGTGTAGGGTTTAGCTGCCTAAACCTTTGTAAAATTGTATTCTTTTTTCCCATTCTCCCTTTAAGATGTTAATTGTGTACTGAAACTGAATGTGTCCTATTTTAAGAATACGGTATTCGATTGTGACTAAGATTTATAAAACATACAACGCTCACTTAATTCTTCAAGAAATTGAAGACAACCACTAAATATACTAACCCTGATGATGGACAGGACTTTCAGGATCCTTATAAAAAAAGCTGGCTAAAAGTACACATTATTTAAATACTGCAAATTATTGAAATATGGCACATACAATGATCATTAAAATGCATGGATTATAACCATATAACTCTGTTTTCCCTACTTGAGTTTAATAAAATATTATATATTTTACTATTCAAGTTTCGAGAGTGTTAGAACCTGTGTGTATCGGCACACAACACATTCTTGGAGTGCCATGACCAAAAAATTGATTCGTAGATCTTGTAGAGACATGGGAAAAGTATATATATACGTAAGAAAAAAAATTCAATCATTTCATGTACGTGTACGTAATCTACATTATATATCGAAAATAAATAAAATAATATATTTCACTTACACCATTCATGTAAGCCAGTAACATGTCTCTTATTTCCTTATCATCGTTCTTCAAATAAGGGGAAAAAATATTGTATCCAGCTTCATCAAAAAACATGGACAACTCCACCGTAAATTTAGAACTCTTCGGCGCTCGTTTTACAAGAAAATGATCTTCTTCCAAGTCTTCGTCGTCAGACTCCGCTGCGTCATCGCGCCTTCTCATTCTTTCAAATTGTATTCTCTCGGAAAGTTCTTTGGGGAACGGTAAAAAATCATCTGCGAATTGGTCTGAATTCAATGTAGCCCTTCGTACAATATGAGGGACCCCTTCGGATACATGTTCAAGACCATCTGGTGTCTCTTCCTCTAAAGCTTCTTGCATTTTTACAAAAGTCTTTAGCCGTTGAGACAGGGGCCTAATCTCTAATGTAGAATTGTCTAAAAATATCAATCCATGCTAAAAAGAAACAACATGTTAATATCATTGATTAAATTAACTTCAATATTAAATAAAAGAAAATGTTGAATGTTGATAAAACAGACGTCTGCTTTTCAAATATTAGAGGCTTAAGGTACAGATACACATGCTTCTTTATGGCATGCTAATGAGCATGCCATTAATGAGCATGCCCTAACAACTGTACACACTTGCTCATTACTGGCATGCTTATTAGTGGCATGCTCATAAATAAGCATGCCCAAAGCTAACAATCAAACACACATACTTATTAGTGGCATGCTCTTGTCATAGAATAGAGACGCTCTTGTTCAAAATGGAAACTTTGCAAACTGAAATAGAAAATTCAAGTGAACCAATAAATCAAAAAAGTTCCCCAGTTTCCATCCGCACATTTTTGATTTTAGTTTGCCTATTAATAAAGTTTCGTAAACATTATTTCTCACTATATTATTTTTACACAACGGTGACCGAGTATTCCACAGACATTCGTAATTCCTATCACGAAAAGTAATGTTTTATCATCTCCCCAACGCGCCATATTTGTTTCATTTGTCGCCCGACTGAGAAGATCGCATTGATAATACTAGCCGCGAAGCCCGCGAATGACATAAGCATGCTCATAAATAAGCAAGTCTGTTCACACATGCTCCAAAGATACCCCTTCTCTATGGTGAATGACAGTGGCATGCTTATAAATCAACTGGCGGTTGATTTTTGAGCATGCCACTAGGTGGCATGCTCATTTCTAGCAATGTGCATACACACATGCCACTAATAAGCATGCCACTGTCAAAGTCGATACTGCGCATGCTCACGTGCCACTAAAGAAGCATGTGTATCAGACGCCTTATTCCAACACAAGTCTCTACTGGGTAGGTACGTGTTTTGGTATTTTTTTGCGCGTAATATTATAAAACCTTGAAAGATTACAATCAATAGAGAAGTCAATGCCTCACCACTTGAACTCCTATTATGCCAAAAGTTTATTGCTTGTATTTTATCGTTGATCACAGAAAAATTAAATAAACATCGGTCATTTTACCGATCCTTACAAACATTGTTCATTTATAAACTTTTGTAAAGTTACGGTGCTTTTGAAATCGTTTTAGTAAAAATTGTAGAAAAAATCGGTAAATTATTTTGGAACCTCGGAATCAAGACTTGCGACTGATTCTCTGTGAAGTGAATCTCTCTTCTTTAGTGAATCTCTTTCCTAAGACGTTCTCAGTATGCCTATTATTAAAAAGTTCATTCATAGAATTGAGAGCATTATATTAGGTGTTAACATTAGTATTAGTCAACTTGTGAATCCATTATATCAGCTTAAACATACGATCTTCTACTTTTATTCGTAATTCTATCAACGTATTAAACGTTTTGTAGAAATTTATTGCATGATTTTTCTCGTCGACTGACTAGTCGAGATAATTCTCAAACCACTAAGGCAAATTATATGCGAGGTTACAGAAAATTAAATTCAACATCATTTAAAATCATTCCTATTGATCTTTTTTACTTTCTGTATATACTTCAATCTCATCAGTATATCAATCTTCTTGATATACTTACTTAAATTTGCTTTACTAAGTAATGAAAGAAAATCTAATCATTTGCTAATGAGATGACGATAATTATAATTTTTTTCCGACATTCAAGATTTTTTCAAATATACTTCATTCGAAAGAAATTTTCCTCACAAGATGTTGGTTGTATTTGCTTTTACGTTATATTTATTATTTTATTAAATTAGAGTCCTTCAATACGAAATGTTAAGCAGAAAAAAGTAAGCACTTTTTTTTAAATAGACATGCGAACACGAAATACGTATTGCATCAATATTCTTACTATTTTTAAATTCAGCTAAACGCTTGTGCTATGAAAATAGGACTAACTTGCTGGTGTCCTCGAATGAAGTTCCAACCACCGATAACTGGATCATTAAGCGAGGGTCATAACCACTATACCAACAAGTTACTCATACTACCAATGCCTTAATTAACCCTTTATGGTGCGTGTGCATGGACGCGACTTTTAGGCCCGAATTCAGAGTCAATACTTAGGCGATTTAAAGGTTAAGTACGCTTTAAAAGTGTAATTTTCAATACAAATAACACTTTTAAGTATTGACTCTGAATTCGGGCCTTAAACTCATCCATGGGGCAGTTTCTCGAAACTGTAGTAAAAAGAGTTATTGCGACATTCGTTATTTATTGTAATTTCAATACCTTTAACCGAGTTCACGTTACGTCACTTTGAGTCATGACCGGATGGTTTTTATCGCAAAGCCATCGAAAAACTTGTAGAACGTTGGCAAGGAATTTAAATAAATAAAGAATAATAATACATGATACACTAATTTGTTGTACTGTTTTTGTAGTGTCCCCTTGTTCCATTCATTTGGAAGAAACGGACACAACTTATGTTAGCACCCAATATTGTTTTTTTTATTATCTCTTACAATGATCTGATCCTGGCACAATGAAATGGCGGCCACAGTATCTCCGCCCCTGTGGAGGTAGTGACAGTCCAAACCTCCATCGAACCTCAACTCCTCCGGCTCGCCGTCTTCCGTAACTCGGCGGTGCAGCTTGAAGTTGGGAGCCACGAGGTTCTTATTTGGCGACAGTTTCAAGTCTACCTGTCTGAAAATATATACAAGCGCTTTCCAATTATTTGTCAACAAGGACTGAGTAATATTAGGTCCTTACATATGAAAGTGGCGTTTAGTATGGGAGGAACATAAAGCCGATTTTTTTTATTATAATATATTTATTTAATCAAAGTATGTACCATTGCTATCTATGCACTTTTGCCATCTCATAGGTAGTTCATCGATCCCTTTACTAAAAAAACCATTCGGACGGGAATCAATAAAATCTTTGAAGGTGGTTTGGACTGCCCCATCGGAGTTGAATTTTTTCCTTTGCGAGAAGTTATCCGAATTTCGAAAAAAATGGTAAACTGTTGGGGCAAGGTCCGGAGAGTACGGTGAATGTCTTAGACATTCCAATTGAAGCTCCTCTAATTTGGTAGCCGTCTGTTGTGCAGTGTGTGGTCTAGCGTTATCATGAAGCAGCAGTGGCCTAGAGCGATTAACCAGCCTCGGTTGTTTAGCAGCTAGCTTTTCCATCATGGTTTGCAGTTGCTGACAATAGACATCTGCCGTAATCGTCTGGCCAGATTTAAGAAAGCTGTAGTGAACGACACCAGCACTAGTCCACCAAACGCTCACAAGTAACTTTTTTGGAGTCAATTTTCGCTTGGGGCATGGTTTGGCTGGTTCGGCAGGGTTCAGCCATTGCGATGAGCGCTTCCGATTATCGTACAGGATCCACTTTTCATCACAGGTAATGATTCGATTTAAAATCCCTTCATTATTGTGCCGGTTGAGTAATGAAACGCAGCAGTCAACGCGCGTTTGTTGATTTGCTTCACTCAATTCGTGAGGTACCCACCTTTCAAGCTTTTTCACCTTACCAATGTGCTTCAAGTGGATTAAAGCAGTTTTATCACTAATACCGCAGCCTGCAGCTAACTCGGATGTGGTTTGCGATGGATCCGCTTCCACAATAGCCTTCAATTCTTCATTATCAACTTTGGTCTCCGGCCGTTCACGGGGCTTGTTCTGCAGGTCGAAATTTCCAGAACGAAAACGTTGGAACAAAAAACGCACTGTGTTTTCTTTTGCGGCACCGTCGCCATACACATCATTAATCCTTCGAGCTTTTTCTGCAGCACTGGTGCCACGGTGGAACTCGTACTCGTAAATAACTCGATATTTCAAGGTTTTCATTTTGTAAACTGAGTGACGCAAAGAAAAAAACAATTGAGGAAAAAACAAATGAATTATAATTTTCAAAACACAAATACATGAGTAAATAGTAAAGAGTAGCTTGTTGGTCTTGTGGTTAGGACACTGGCCTCGTGATCCAAAGGTTGCGGGTTCGATCCTCACTCCAGACTAGCAAGTTAGTCCTATTTTCATAGTACAAGCGCTTAGCTTAGTTTGAAAATAGTAAGAATATTGATGTGACACGTATTTCCGTGTTCACATCTCTATTTTTTTAAAAAAAAAAAAAAAAAAATAGCTGTATAAATTTGGATTTGGAATTCCTAACCAAAGAGAAGATATTTGAGATCAAATTTGCCAGTACGGCATAACGCCAATTTCATATGTAAGGACCTAATATAATCACATTTATTCTTACTGCGATCGACATTCGGAGTGCGGTTTTGTATTTAATAGGGTATATTTTTCATAATCGATATAAGTTACTGGAATGATAGTTCAACTTTTTGCAAAAAATAAGTTTGAAATATTGAAAAAAATGCAAACTCTGACATTACATATCTCCATAACTATTGATATCAATTAGGTCACAGTTGCTTGAACATTTTAGACTCAGAACACAGGCAGGAATCTACCGGCCAAGTTTCTGCTGCTAGCTTTGGTATAGCGTATATACAACTTCCAAAAATTTGATAGATGCGGTAGTCTATCGTGGGTGATCAAAGTAATCACTTAAGCCTGCCGTACGACAGGTCGTAAGCCCTATGAACACCCAATAAGACTTCCATACCTATAATTCCCCGTATAAAAAAAAATAACATCGTCTCTATGAGACATCTATGTATGTATAAAATAGAACGAACATTGAGGATCGATTGTACATGGAATGAATACTAGTGATGGTTAAACCATTATTTTAACTGGTTATTTTCGGTACATTTATTTAGGATTTGTATCTGATTGTATCGATGATTGATAACTAAGATATAATTGTAGTCCAGTACCGATGATTTCCCATTTTCAACAACAAATTTTCATTTCAATTTTTTAAATAATCATAGTATAGTTTTAGATTTTTATAAATTTTAACAATTTATATATTGTTTAATTTTCGTAGTAGGCGCGAAACCTGTTCCAATGAGAAAGGAAGTATGATAAAAACTTGGTTTTTATGGGTTGGTTTTTTCTGTTTTATATCTACATCCACTGTGTTTCCATTGTGATTCCATTTAACCTTTCAGTATCATGAAACGGTTAGAGGAAGGTAAGGAGCACGAACCATTATTTTTAATAGTTTTGTTTTTGTGTCAGCTATTGTTTATCTAATAAAGCATACCTAAATGCTTTCATCCTAGTGGTAAATGTAGTTACTAAGGTGTTATGTAACCAACTGTAAACGAAGGTGCATTGATATAACATTAGACAAACCAGTGGCGTGCAGCGCATACAAGCAAAAAAGCTGTGCAATTAGTAAAGATTCTGGGAAACAAATATTAATTAAATAATCCTTATCTTAAGAAAAACTTGATTTAAAATTCTAGCCGTAATTCTTCCTTCGGCTAGAAGTTTTATTTCCGATTTTTCTGTGCCTAACTTTATTAACTTTATGTCAATTCTTCATTTATTTCGCCAACCAATTTGTTTCATAGATATAGTCAAGTCGAGAAAAAAAACGTGTATTTTTAAAAGTCCTATGCCAGGTGAGAACTACGCGCACGTAATTGCAGAAATGTTATTTTTTACAAATTCCACCCAAAACTTTCGGTGTAAATTCTATGTCTTTTCTATGGTGAATGTAAATACAAATACCATCTGTCATCTGTCATATCATAATGATATCATAAAATGTTTGATTTATTTTCGTGAAAAGAAACGTATATCTGAAATTAGTATTTTTCCCAATTTAATTATATATAAATCGTCTTCGAAATATATTGAAATTTTTTGCCGCATTAGCTATACCTATATAAACTATTTATTTATTTAGAAAATATTGTGTACAATACTTCTTTTATAGTGCAGTTATTTTTGTGGATTGAAGCTACTTAAAATAGTTCATTATATATAGTTTAAAAAAAATGTATATATAGGTATATGCGTATATATATATTTTTAATATACCTAGGTATATATATAGTCGGTCACAGCATAACCTAAGTTTATACCCACTGCACGCCACTGAGAAAAACGTCATTAATTTCCTTCGCCAGGTATGTCCATTACAATACATGTTTTGCATTGCAAATTCAATATTTTGCCTGATTCCACTTTTTTGCAAATTAAATTTTTTAATCTTTAATTAAGGCTTGGTTCTACTTTGGGCGCTCGAAAAAAGGCTATTTTTATAAGATTTATTTAGAACTCAAGTGGTGACTGTAAATGGATATGATCATCTCCGGTTTCTATCACCTCAGGACTTCCTCAAGGTTCTCACCTTGGTCCCTTGTTCTTTCTTATCTTTATAAATGACTTGCCAAATATATTAAGAAATAAATGTCTATTATATGCCGATGATTTAAAAATTTATTCCACCATTCGTAGCCTGGAAGATAGTCATCTCCTACAAAGAGATCTGGACGAACTATCAAATTGGTGTAAAGCAAATAATATGTCACTTAATGTTAAGAAATGTTCATGTATTAGTTTCACTAAAAATATTAAAAAAATAGAATTTGTTTATAAACTGGATGATGTTCCACTTGCTAAAGTCGATTCAATAAGGGATCTGGGCGTCATGCTAGATTCTAAACTCACTTTTAGAAACCACTTTGATAATATCACAAACAAGGCATATACTATGTTGGGATTTATCACCAGAATTACTCAAGACTTTAAAAATCCTCAAAGTCTAAAAATTCTCTATACATCACTAGTACGAAGTATATTGGAATATTCGTCAGTTATTTGGTCACCTTATTACACAACACATATTACGAGAATCGAGAGAATGCAGAAAAAGTTTCTACGTATTTTGTTATACAAAGCTGGTCAACACAACAACCTTCACAGCTACGAAGATCGACTTGCCTTTTTCAAGATGCACAAACTTGAGTCCCGACGGAAAATATCCGATCTCGTTGTGCTACGCAAGATTCTCATCGTAGCTACTGATTCTCTCTCTCTATCTGATATAAATTTGCATGTTAAACCCCGTATAAGAAACCCGGAGTTCTTCAGAATAAGTCAGCACACTAATAATGTCGGTTACTTTTCTCCCATCACAAGGTTGTGTCGCACATATAATTTGTATTGTGCTGACCCTAACAATGATGCTGATATTCTTGCAGACACCTTATCTTCGTTCAAAAACTCACTCATACACAACATCCATTTTCTAAACGATGACATGAACCTAAAGATCCATTAAATCAATCATTCATTAAATACTAATCGCACTACACTCAAACACAAAATATATAATACACATAAATGTATATGTAAAATATAATTAATTACAAAAATACATGTTACTAGAGCGTGCCGAAGACACTTGTAATTGGGATAATGGGCATAGTCTTCACTATAATGTTTGTTATCAGAGTATCATGTACCTATTATCCTGTTAGTGTCTCTAATAAATAAATAAAAAAAATAATATAATATATATATAATATCTAATATATTATAAGATATAGATGGAGGGTTTTTTAGGCTTAATAAGTAAATCTTGAAATACATAAAAAATTATTATATGTTTTATGCACTTTTAACATACACAAACACCATTTGAATACAAAGTCCCGATTAGTAAGTAGGTGGGTCTGCGCTGGCGTTGAAATTTCAGGAATGGGCCATCTAAAACAGATTTTTTTGAATTTTTAGGTTTAATATTTATCACTACCAACCGTATAAAAATTTTGATTTGGCAAAAAGCAGTGAAAAACATGTAGTTTTTTCGCCGCCATTTTGTTATTTTTGCATGTACATTAAAAATTCTGCCAACATAACGAAACAATGTACATCGTACGCACGGCTTACACATACTAATTCGATTAAAAATGTCCTTAGGTTTTCACGGCCGTTCAGAATCTTCTGTGTATAGTTTTCTGGGATATTCTGCCGTGTGTGTGTGACCTCTCTGGCCAACGTTTCGGATCCCATTGCAGGGTCCATCATCAGGGCTGATGTGATGAGTGAGTGTTGAAGTGTAGGTTAAGTATTACCTTGCAATACCGTACCGAAGTCAGGGTGTCTCCAAACAAACTTGGAGACACCCTGACTTCGGTACGGTATTGCAAGGTAATACTTAACCTACACTTCAACACTCACTCATCACATCAGCCCTGATGATGGACCCTGCAATGGGATCCGAAACGTTGGCCAGAAAGGTCACACACACACGGCAGAATATCCCAGAAAACTATACACAGAAGACTAATTCGATTGTCTTTCTTAAATTTAACTCGAGACGCGTTTTGCCCAATGAGGGCATTATCAATACAAAAATTTACCTCAAATTTTTTTATTTATATCAATATTAATATATGTAGTAGAAGACAGCTATACCAATAAGCATGAAATAAAGAGCGACAAAACATTCAAGGAGAATTTTGAGTTTTTATTTTACACAGTTTCACATAGAATAATAATTCTGTTCCAACACTAATGCTATTTTAATTTTATATTAATGACAACACATAAAATAGGAGAGCTGTATAATTTAAAATATGAGAAAATAATGAAACAGAATTCTGAGACTTTATACAAACGTTTTAGGTAATAATTTCAACGCTAATGATGTTCTAAGTACTGCAGGAGTCCCGAAATGGCCAAGTTGTTCCGAATCCTTGGTAGATCTATAATAGAAAATAGATTTCGGCAGAATCTGATCCTAAAATAATGTATGTTATTTATAATAATAAAAAGTGTAATATTCAATATTTCTTAATTTCCTTAGTACGGATTCTAGATAATGAAGTATACTTTATACGTATAAAAAAGCATATTATGTGTACATATAAATATTCATTAAAATATTGCGCCACCTAGGACACTAAAAACGATTTTTTGGCCGCGGCCTGTCGATTAATGCTTATATTTTTTTAATTATTGTAAATAATGTCCAGTTTATTATTTTTATATAATAAGAAAGATTCTATCTAATTTATTGCCCTAAAAAAATTGCAGTCTAGAATATTCATTCTGATATAAATGAATAATAAAAACCCACATTTTCGTAAAAAAAATCGCCGAAATATGCATTTGCAGTGAATGTCCAGCCTTGGGCCAAATGTACATCCGTTAAATTGCAATTCGAGGTCCCTATCTTGAAAAAGTTATAGTTAATGCTTGATTACCATTCCTTATATTGATCTTCAACTGAGAAGCCGTCTAGGTGTATCCATAACCTTCTCAGGCTAGAACATTTTTCCAAAATTCTAAAAAATAAGACACTGAAATCTTATTAATTTCCTGTTGATTATTTTAAATATTAAATGTGGCATGCCTACGCTCTCTACGTAAACAGTCGAATTAGCATAAATTCGATTTTCGTTTTACTATCGTAAACCATCCAATTTACTCTATATTTTCAGACAATGTTTAAAAAAACTGGTTTGTTATTTCAATAACAGCAAATGTAAAGAATTTTTTTTTTAAACATTATCTGAAAGTATAAGAGTAAATTGGATGGTTGAAGATCGAAAATCGAAATTTTCACATTCAACAGTATGTGTGGGACTGTCTACATGTTGTTTGATTAAGAATTTAAGAATGATTTGTTACATATTAGTAAATGAAAACAAATTGTTTGCTTCATTTTGATATTTTTATGTTTATCAATAATTTTTATACTGTTTTGTTTGACACTTGCTTAAATATTTATATCTTTAACCTACAAAAATATAATTTTATTGCACAATAGTATGCAGGTAACGAAGAACTATATTATAATATAGATACAGGAGATTTCACTTTTGTACGATTAAGATTAAAAATATTTGCACCAAAAGGTGATATAACATTAAATTTAGACTGACAATATCTTAAATTAGTTTAATAAGTACCAAAATTTTAATAAATAATTTGTTTTGTTTCAAACTGCATATTTTAATTTATATTCTTATTTCCTAGTTATTTGATACATAGCTATCTTGGCCAGTCTTGTCTTGTCTGGTCCTACTTAATCCCGCCTTGCTTATGGAAATAAACTCAACAATACGACCGATCGGTCAGCGATAAGGTTCCCGACTGGAAGGGGAACGATAGTCAAGAGTCAATCAGTAGTCCAGTTCTGCTTCCTACCTGTACACTTTCACACGGCTCTCGGAGCTTAACTCCGGGAGAAATAAACGTCAATAATACGACCGACCTCTCTTTCATTCCACGACATGCCAACCTTCCGAAAGTACTTTTTTAAATATTTCTCAACGCATTTGATAACACTGAAATTTCTTTCAATAATGCCCATATCATTGTCATGTAAAATTGTGTCACAAATACAATATGCTGAATAAGTTAATTATAGAGCCCAGGCGTTTCATATTATTGAGTGCAAATACGAGACTCAGGAATTAGTGTTGTTCTTAATAAGTCAATATTTAGACGAGCCCAGGTGTTTCATAGTTGAGTGCAAATACAAAACTCAGAAATTAGTGTTGTTTTTAATAAGTCAATATTTAGTTAGTACACTTAGCCAAACTTGGTAGTTACATAAACGTGAAAATTCTATTGTTGTTGATTTTCTAAATCAACCTTTAACTTTTATTTTGAATTTATATAATATATCTAATCTTTTGGAAGAGAATTAAAGAATTTAATTCCTTAATTAATGGATTGGTTCTGAGTCTAGTGCCTAATAAATCCTAATGCCACTTAATGATACTTCATTGTCAAATTATGCTTAAGGTATTTGCAGTACAACATATTTTTGATATATTTTGCTAAATACCTATTTTGATGATAAAACGTTATATTATTTCTAAAGTTTAGATGAGATAATATCATATTAAGTTCGAACAATCCCAATCAATAAAACCCATACTGTAAAGTACACTGCGTAAAAGGAAAATACACCACATTTAAAATCACGATAATTTGGTGAGCATGTCACGGCTGCGTGTTGCCTGATTTGCGCGCTGATTGCGTGTCACACTCTAACTATCTCAAGTCTTGATTCCAGCAATTTACGGACTTGCGAACCGACAGACAAGGAAATTATTATATTTATGATTATTTAGATTTCATAAAATATTTCTTATGAAGTCTATAAGTCTAATGAAGAGATAAATATGTAAGTTTTGTAAGACTTAACTCACTTTTCCACCTCAAATTATTTATATTATGTTTGTGTAATACGTTTTAACCCCATCCGAGTCCATGTACCCGCTCTCAACTTTCGGATCACCTAGTCAAGTGTTAGGTAAAGGCATCGTTTCCATTAAGGGCCGGTCTTATAAACGAAAGACCAAATTTCCGTTAGTAAATCGACAATTTACTAAAGGATGGCCGTTCGTTTACAAATGTTACCGACGCCCGTCTTATAAAACTTTTTTTACCGTCCGTAAGTATCGCAATATCGTACTGCTCTTGTCTATGATTTTAGAACAGTCAAAGGCGAATTATATCTCTTTTCTATCTAAAATTTCTCGCTCGCACCAGATTTTTGGGATACTTTCCACAACACTACACTGGTAGTAGTCTTTAAAACCCCAACTAAGTGCAGCAGCTAATAATATTGATTCAAGAGCATAGAATCTCAAGGCAACAAGCAATTTTGTAGTTGGTGATAATGTCAGATTCCTATGGGTGCGCCTTTTTACATTGTTCCCAAAATCTTCTAGAAGCTCTTAAGCAGACCTTTTCGACAAGCGAAAACGGTAGATAAAATCTGAGTCATCTAAAATATTAAAATAATCCACTCGTGTATTGAACACTCTTTGTCGTCGAGTTTGTTCTTTATCCGACGAATTTGAATACAATAATAGCTCGACATCGTTATGAGAGCTATTATTGTATTCAAGTTATACATTTATTAAACATTTTTCCTTGAAAATGTAGCAACAGTCAGCACGGTATACATGTTCATATTAAACAAACAGCATTAAACGCAAATTGATAGCGGACCTAACCTTAAAAAAATAATAAGTCAATCTGTCATACTTCTGTCAATTTCAACTAACGGACGGTAAACTGGTGGTTCGACTGTCGGTATCGGCCGTCGGTAAAATTTTACTAAAATTTGACTAACGGATTGTTATAAGACGAAAAAACTGACGTTTGTATCAAATTTCAGTTTATTTGGTCTGAAATTTAACTAACGGACGTCTATAAGACCGGCCCTAAAGATTCTTTTTAATATGCCAGCATATTGCACACGAAACGATAAGGAGTTTCCTTAGTCTCACGCAGTCGTAAAAGCTTGCAATATCGTCCATCCATGTACTCGTAAGGTTTCATTTCCACCTATTCCCAAGTTGTAAAACTTCATTTGCCTTTTATGTATAGAAAACTTTCCATGTCGTGCGCCTGGGTAATGGCGCAATTTGCTCAAGATTTAGAACTAGCTATAACTATTGTCAAAAGCAAGTCAGCTTACTAAAATGTTCACCCAACTTAGGCCCGAATACAGAGACAATACTTGGTGATTTAAAGGTCAAGGCACGCTTTAAAAGCGTAATTTACAGTATAAAATAACACTTTTAAAGCGTACCGTTACCCTTGAAACATTTAAATATTGTCTCTGTATTCGGGCCTTAAATTCAGAATGTAAGGGACGATGTCGTATTGATAAACCCCCCTATTCTGAGAGTGACAACATCTTTATAATATTCTATTATGTACGTGTAAAGTTTCTACGAGATATGTCAAAAGTCAACATGTCAAGCATACCATGTTATATTGGGGTAAAAAAGCAAAGGCAGCAATATCCAAAAAATAAAAAAAATAGGCAAGGTAGGTAAAAAGGTTTATCAATCAATATATATTATAGTTACATAGTTACAATTAAAGTGATCATTTAAGTCAGCCGTACGATAAGTCGTATATATAAGCCCTATGTATATCCAAAGACTTCTATACCTACTTTCCCATAAAAATACAGTTTCGTCTCTGTGAGTCATCTATAATATACATTGATTGATTAATGATGTCCCTGTGACAAAAATCCAGTACTGTTCTGAAAAATTTGAACATACTCAATATATTCTGAAAAAGGTTTATGTTTATGTAATCGAAGAACTCCAGTTGAAATGCGATGTTTAATGGGTTCACTAGTTTGTATTTTCGACTCTCAATTATTGTTTTCATGGTATAGATTGTGGGGGATATATCTCGATAATATAATTTTATTGAAAAATATTTCTAAATCCGGGTTTTTACCTGCTGTACGTTAGATCAGCTCGCGAAATGTGTCAAGAATACACGAACTAATACGAATAGACCCTAAAATATGTTTATGCGATGACGTTCCATGGCCAAAGATAAGCAAAGTAACTAATAATATACTATAATATAATAAAAGGGCGGCAGCATTAAATTTTTTAGCCCAAAAAGGAAATGACCGAGTCACAGTATAGTAAAGCATACAGTATTATACAGTAGCCGGCAAACATCTTGAAATTCTGCGGCGTAGTGGGGGGACGTTTGCGCATCTACCTTTCTACCAACGAGACCCAAATTTCGTCTTCTGCGCATTCCCCCACTTAGCCAAAGAATTTCATGAAGTTTGCCGGCAACTGTATCTTCATACAAACAGCCGAAACGACGCCCTTCGAAATCTCGGTATACTTCGAACTGCTCAGTCGCCGCAGGGCTGCAGTAACGTACGGACGCAAGCAGGGTGAGACGCTCCCACGCATACATTTAGGTCAGTTTATGGCACCCCAAACCATAAAGAGTCAGTCAATGAGCAGCCCTGGTGCGTTTTTAACCAAGTTTAAGTACCAAGCGGCCGTAGGTATTTATTTCAAGGACACTGCCAAGATAACATACTGTATGTATTTATTATACTGTGACCGAGTCATAAAACAATAAAATTTCAATGGACAACAGGATTTAAAAGCTTCAATCTGTATTTTTAATTTTCTCATGGCGTCCTTTAACAGTTAAGCTGGGTTATTAACCATAGAAATCTAATTAACTTTAACAACGGGATTAATATTATTTTCAAACGTACAGTTAGAAAAAATAAGTAATAATGGTTAAACTGGCGGCTAGACTTTGCTGACCCCTTTTATATATACAACGAATTATGTTTACAACTCTACCTAATTGGACAGGCAGCCGAAACATCCCTTATCAAAGTTTATTTTCGAGCTCCTGCTCCTCGAGGTACTGGTATAATGGTCACAAAATAACGTTTGATTTGCAAATATGCCTTCTAAAAGGAACCTCTAAGCTAAGAAGTATATCTCGATTCGTAAAAAAATGAAAACCCATGGCGGTTTTATGAGTAATAAATATATCGGCCCTACACTTTCGCCACCCAAAGTGGTCATCCTCCCCACGCCACTTAAAAATAGACGACAGACAGCCAAATTTAACTGAGAAAAATTAGTTGGTGGAAAAAATCAAGGATTCATTTTACAGTATGTCTTGTTCATTCCAGGAGCCGTGCAACGAAGTTTTAACCAGGTCGCTTCATCGTGTTGGTGATATATTCACTCTTCCTCGGATCACTAATATTCATCGTGTCATCATGTTCGGAAACATGGAAGGCAAAACTTTTAAGGGGACTTGTGGTGACAAAAAAAATAAAATTTATATATATAAATAAAACACTTATATCGTCATAATCGTAGAACAACGACGCGTGTGATTTTTCCAAATTACAGGAGAGCAGTTTGAAGTTTTATTTGCATAAAGACACTTTGTGTCATAGTTGGATAACTACAAAAGATTTTCCTTTGAAACTTGGGTTAGTTATTTAAAGTGGATACATTTAAAACCTCAAATATAGTCAGCGCAGTACAACGACGTTTTTACACATGCTGCATTGTTCTACGATCGCAAATCAGAACCGTTGTTATACCGACTTCGTATAACGACGGTTAAATTAATGAGAAAAAAGTACATTTTTATATACCATTAGATAGATTATTTTTTTCACTTTTTAACGATACAAAAAAATCAATATGGAATTTTTTGCGCATCCGTCATTGTTCTACGATCATGACGATGTAAGACCACTTTTGAGTTTAAGTATACACTACTAGTTTCGAGAACTACAGATGTTAAGTATACACTACTAGTTTCGAGAACTGCAGATGTTCTCATTTACAGGTGAGAATATAAATCTAGTTATTAAATAAGACTAAGAGAAGAAAAAGAAAAACACCTCACAAAATTGTATGATGTACAAAGGTTTAAAAATCAAAACACAGTGAATATAAGGAGATTTAAACAGGAGTGCAAAAATTTTATTTGAAAAACTTTTAAATAACTAGATGAAATGCAATATGTTTAAATGAAATCATGTATTAGACCACACAACATTATGTGTGGAACTGTGACATTAGGTGTGTAAATAATTAAGATAAATAAACCTTGTTTCATATTCTCACCTGTGGATGAGAACATTTGTAGCTCTAATACTAGTCAAAAGTGGTCTTATACAAGTGTTTTATTTATATACATATAAATCAATCATGTTATTCCACAAAGTTAATGCCAAATCAATAAATAATATATAAAAATAATAATTGCAAAGTCTCTAAAACCCCGATGCTTCAAGACTCTTTTGTATTAATTATGATAATGATATAAAAATGAAATACGATTTTATTTAACTACTTAAAAATGTAATGAGTAATGCTCGTAACTAGCAAATTTTTTCGGCGCCATCTTGCTCATTATAACCAAGAACGACATTTCAGTTTAATTAAAAATATATCGTATTCTGGGAGATCTAAAAGCTTCTAGCTCGTTACGACGTTATTTACGAATATATTTTTTCCCTTTTTATTATTTAATAGCTATAACCCGTAAAAATGACCTTCTTTTATACCCGTAAACACCAATACAACGAAATAATGTGCGTAGTACGCACGGCTTACACATACTGATTCTATTGTCTTTCTTAAATGGAAGGAGGTCTATTTATGGGTATACAAAAATGCGTTGTTTAATATGATTTTTTCAGGCCAATGGGATTACCTTGCTCTGCAATGTATGCAATGGTACCGTGTCCTGGATCCCCACTTTTGTATAATGTAATACAAGATGAAAACAGCTGATATGAACAGAAAACCGCGGTCAGTTTTATGGTGTTTATCTGTTTAAGGCAGAATTACAGTATGTGCTTTATCGCTCAACCTTGGTAGACAGCGCGATCGTCAGTTGTGCAGCTTCAGGTCGATACACCGGGATCCATGTGGCGTTGACGGCGGGTGATCTTCGAGCGTGATTGTATGATGGGGCTGTCGTTGAAGTGGAGAGACCGGTGTCGTGAAGCTGGAGATGCTGGGGGACGACGGATGTAGTTGGCGTGTCGCGGTGAGTTTGATGGTGGTGGTACTGCCGGAAGCAGATGGTGTCCGTTACTGGAGGTTGCGAAGATAATAGATCGATGAGTCTGACAATGATCGATGGATTGGAGACCGGAGGTGTAGCGAGGAATGAGATGAGTGGTGTAGCGATTGTGTTTGATGTCGTAGCTACTCCAGGCTGGAGATTGGTCGTATGGCGTAGAGAGAGAGACGCGCTCACGCGCGTAGCGAGGTGAGCTATGGTAGCGGCCGTGCAGCGTAACGTCGTTGTTATGGCGAGGGAACAAACTAACTTGATACTTTGCTGCAACGTCTTTTATGTCCAGATTTTGGTGTAAAGACGTGCAAAAAACCTGTGAGGAAGAGCCCATTAGCATATTTAGATTCCTTCGTCTGCGGTGAGATTGTGTCATCCGCAAAATTCGCGATCGTGTAAACCGTCGCGTTAGCATTTTGTATTTCCGATGAATGGGTGTATCTTGTTTCATCATCATATTTTAAACCTCGCTCCGTTTGCTTCTTCTGCGTGTAAAGCTCGAAGTCAGCATTCTTCGTGCACGTGTTGCTGGTGATTAATATCGACCGATGGTATTATTTCCGTGCGAACTGTCGTCATCAGCGGTGGTTATGGAACGTGGAGAAACGGATCTTTGACCCCACATATCGATTAACTCTTTATATAGGTACTTTATTGAATGTTCGTTGCACAGTATATTCTTTTGTTTTTTCCCCGTGTACGTTGTTTGTGGTCAATACTTTAATTGTTTAATTGTTGAAGAGCTATTATCTCTATTTATAACTTTATTTAGCATTTCTTCTAGAATTATCATATGCATATATGTTGGTGGGATTTTGCACACAGTGAATAATTTATAGTAATCATCCTTATACACACACTTAGTTCTATTATCTACTATAAGTTTTAGGAATCTTATTACAGCCACAGTTATTACAACAAAACAGTTGCATGTTTAATTTTATCAATGTTTGTTTTATTGATAAGACAATAACTACTAATCCTATATCTGATAACCAAGTCGACCATAAAAAGTACAGTAAATCAGTGCAGTAAAGTAATCATAACATTTAAAAAGCACTAAACTTATACCAGAGTCAGACATCTTGGACGTACTATGTGTGCGATGAAAAAATGCAACATGGAGAGAGGGTCGAGCATATTTGCATACTAAATGGATAATCCCTTCAAATATCATTGTGCTTGCTTGCTTGCTTGAACTAAGGGTGTCTGGGCTGGACGTTGGATGCTCAAGCTCCTTTGTCTTCAAAGGGTAGGAGTTCTGATCCCGCTAATGGCTGTCTGAGTTGTTCATATTTTCGATATGAACAATTCATACAAACAGAGATTAAAATAATCCTAGCCATTTGTTATACTTTCAATAACATAGGCAACATTGGCAATATACGAATACTATCGATAATAATACAACGATGTGAGATGATATAATTATAAATATCGAATGGGGATATACTTTTTTTACATGCTTGAGCATGACTTGTCTGTCAGCGAGAAACGTTGTAATCAATATTTGATCCCACTTCCCTGACCAACAATCGCTCTGAAATTTGGCAGAGAGACGTATTCCTGATGACAACACAATAAACATTCACCCGCAACTGTGGACATTGCACCCAGTGTAAAGAACATTTTATATTCACAATTGAACGAGGAAGACTCCCGTAGTTTTTGCTGCTAGCTACGAGACACTCCGTATTTGATAGGGTGCGGACTAATGTATTGTAGGCATCTATCTATCGTAGGCCCCAGTGCACCGCATTGGCTGCATTACGTCACGTGTGAAAGGTAATATATAATATTGACATAAGGTAACCGTAGAAAAAAAAATCTTTCACCGTCCGATAGATGATGTCTTGACATATGTAAACCGTAAAAAATTGAAGTCACTCTGATCATTACTTTGTCTATGGCACTCTTCCAAAGTTGTCAGCTGACATTGTCTATCAATAATAGAGAAAATTTAGTATCGCGCAGTTTCATTTGAAAGGGAAAAAGACTAGGGAAATAAAATATGAGTCAGAATCTATATTCGGTAAAGTTCCCTCCCCCCCCCCCTTCATTTACAAGCGTCAAACATTGGGTGAAACAATCAACGGACAGTAGCCTCTTTCCATTACGAAAGAAAAATGAATGATTACGAATTTTCAAAGGAAGCAATCACTTGGTGGGTGATACATTATAATTAAATAAATAATAATAAGTTTGTTATACACCACTTATATTTATTAAAAATCCAACCAGGTTTCGCTACTACCGTAGCTTCTTCAGGGATCTTAACTGTCTACACATACAAAAGTTATGCGCTTATATACTAGTGTGAAAGGTGGAAGGACGGAGTGCCAAGAGTGGGGGTAGGGGGTGGGATTATACAGGGAATATTATTATTAAGAGGGAACATATTTAAGAGTGGACTATAAGACAAATTTATTTGATTATTAATTATTTTATGATTTAAATTAATGGCTTTTCTTATCTCTAATGCCTCTAAATTGTCTAGTCTATTACCTATCCCGTTTTTATGGATAATACTAACTCCTGTGCTATTATTGAACGTGTGGTCTTCTTCAATTAAATGATTTACAAACTCTGAGAACCCACTACTTTTTAAACAACGCAAGTGCTCTTTTACTCTAATTTTTACACTACGCGATGTCTTCCCTATATAAAACGCGGGGCAATCGTTACATTTTAATGAATATACACCAGAATGGCTAAATTTATCCTCCTTATCTTTACAATTGACTAAAAATTTACCTATATTATTACTCGTATAAAACGCGGGTCTGATGTCTGGTGGGAGATTTTTTTTAATTATTACGTGTAAGCCGTGCGTACGCAACGCAAGTAGTTTCGTTGTATCGGTGTTTACGGGCATAAACACCAACATAATGAAACAATGTGCCTCGAACGCACGGCTTACATATACTAATTTGATTGTCTTTCTTAGATGGAAAGAGCTTTAATACGCTGCATTGTTGGATAAATTAAGAAACAATTAAGAAAAATTGTCCAAGAAAAAATCCTGCATCACCAGAACAACGCTGGGCTTCACGCGTGCATGGTCGCAATGTCAAATTGAACGAATTTAAGTTTGAATTGCTTCCGCACCCACCCTATTCGCCAGTGGCTTCCGGCGACTTTTTCAGGTTTCCTAATTTGAAAAAAATATCTCCGGAAAGAATATAAGTTAATTGCTAAGGTCGAAAACACTAAACCAATATTTTTTTCTGATGGTTTAAAAGGAAACGTTGAACCGAATGTATCGAGTTTCAGGGAGATTACGTTGAAAAATAAATTTTCTTTTGCTTCGAAATATGTATTTTTCTTAAAAAGGCCGGAAACTTTTCAAATAGCCCTCGTATTTGATAATCATACAAAAAAAACTATAGAATCAGTCAGACCGTTACGAGAGTACCTAATGTTTTCCACTCCTAGTATGCACTCCGCGAAAATACCTAATTCTTCCTGGCCCCCTCAACATAGTTTTAATCGTCAATTCCATTTTTAGGCATATGTACCATTTAGTGTTCAAGTAAAAGTAAATGAATACTCACGAAAACGACGCTATACAGGTGTCTCAAAACTAGTAGCAAAAACTACATGTGGATTCGTGACTTGATAATGGAGATATGCAGTATCATGGTTTGTATTTTTTTTTTTCAATATTTGTGAATAATTTTTTGCAAAAAGTTGAACTATCATTACGATGACTTACATGCCTACTTATTACTATAATACAAGTCAAATAAAATGATATAAACATTGCAAAAATTTAAAATATAACTTTTTACAAGATTTTTTAGCATTTTTTTTTGAGTTGTATTGAAGCGAATGAATTTTTCATAATCGATACAAGTTACTGTAATGATAGTTCAACTTGAAAAGAATATTAAAAAATATTGAGAAAAAAATTGAAATAAGCAATATTGCAACTTTGGTATCTGGACAGTTATTGTATAATATTGTAATACCGTCAATTTTGTCGTTTTGAGTTTTATAGAAGTTTTATGAATTCAGGCAATCGGAAAGCTCTAAAATGTAAACAAAGGTTAAGTTATTCACAAAAACCTTTGTTTACATTTTAGGGCTTTCTGATTGATTGAATTCATTAATTTCAAACCTGTTTAACTTAAAACGATAAATTGACAGCATAATACTGTTATAATGTTATTATATAACTGTCAGGATACCGAAATAGCCATATTGCTTATTTCAGAATCTCAATATCTTTTTGGTATTGTATTATATATATTTGAATATTATACATTATTGAGTATACCTATCTCCGTAACTATTGATATTAGGTCATGGTTACTTGAATATTTTCGACTCATTATCAAGGCAAGAATCCACCTGTATAAAATATTATTATTAAAAATTCATTCACTTTTTTTTTAGGAATCTCATCAGTACAATTTATTATAATGACAATAATAACGGCATAAGATAAAAAGTCAAAGCAAAACAGAAATAAAAAAGCAAGCAAGTAGACGCCACGAGTTAATATAAAGGGAGTAAAAATACAAAGTAATCCAGAAAGGATGGTTTTATAAATGTATAAATATGTACGGTTTAATAAATGAGTAAATATGAAGTAATGAATAAATATGATAAATAAATAAAATGAGTAATCGCGGAGAAATTTTAACAAATTTTTTATTTTAATGCGTATTTTTTTATAAATAAAAAACGAATAAAACGCGCGTTTTGTCACGCCGCAGTGGCAATGTTTCCAAGGCGCAACTACCCCGCCGGGAATATTCCTACCTGTCGAGGAGGAATGCACCACAGCCGGGTCGGCCAGGGCCGGCGGGCGGGTTGAAGGCCGCGGCGGCCCGACCTCGCGGTAATGGGGTAATTATTCCTCCGTCTGTCCGTGCCCGCGGTTCGTGAAAATGCGACCGGCGCGGCGCGGACTCGTGCGCGTTTTGCGCGGGTACGCGATGCGATCAAACGGAACGACTCGTTTTGTACGAGCGGGGATAACGATAAGAAATCTATCATTGTTCGCTTTAAGCTACAGATACACATGCTTATTTAGTGGCACGTGAGCATGCGCAGTATCGACCTTCTTCAGGCCTTGCTTATTAGTGGCATGTGTGTACGCACATTGCTAGTAATGAGCGTGCCACTGTCATTCACCATAGAGAAGGAGTATCTT